>CM053151.1:0-5000 GCA_028571685.1 Heterohyrax brucei
CTAACCCTAACCCTAACCCTAACCCTAACCCTAACCCTAACCCTAACCCTAACCCTAACCCTAACCCTAACCCTAACCCTAACCCTAACCCTAACCCTAACCCTAACCCTAACCCTAACCCTAACCCTAACCCTAACCCTAACCCTAACCCTAACCCTAACCCTAACCCTAACCCTAACCCTAACCCTAACCCTAACCCTAACCCTAACCCTAACCCTAACCCTAACCCTAACCCTAACCCTAACCCTAACCCTAACCCTAACCCTAACCCTAACCCTAACCCTAACCCTAACCCTAACCCTAACCCTAACCCTAACCCTAACCCTAACCCTAACCCTAACCCTAACCCTAACCCTAACCCTAACCCTAACCCTAACCCTAACCCTAACCCTAACCCTAACCCTAACCCTAACCCTAACCCTAACCCTAACCCTAACCCTAACCCTAACCCTAACCCTAACCCTAACCCTAACCCTAACCCTAACCCTAACCCTAACCCTAACCCTAACCCTAACCCTAACCCTAACCCTAACCCTAACCCTAACCCTAACCCTAACCCTAACCCTAACCCTAACCCTAACCCTAACCCTAACCCTAACCCTAACCCTAACCCTAACCCTAACCCTAACCCTAACCCTAACCCTAACCCTAACCCTAACCCTAACCCTAACCCTAACCCTAACCCTAACCCTAACCCTAACCCTAACCCTAACCCTAACCCTAACCCTAACCCTAACCCTAACCCTAACCCTAACCCTAACCCTAACCCTAACCCTAACCCTAACCCTAACCCTAACCCTAACCCTAACCCTAACCCTAACCCTAACCCTAACCCTAACCCTAACCCTAACCCTAACCCTAACCCTAACCCTAACCC
The DNA here is from genome assembly GCA_028571685.1 of Heterohyrax brucei. NCBI lineage: Eukaryota > Metazoa > Chordata > Mammalia > Hyracoidea > Procaviidae > Heterohyrax > Heterohyrax brucei. The sequence goes on from CM053151.1 coordinate 878, forward strand.
TAACCCTAACCCTAACCCTAACCCTAACCCTAACCCTAACCCTAACCCTAACCCTAACCCTAACCCTAACCCTAACCCTAACCCTAACCCTAACCCTAACCCTAACCCTAACCCTAACCCTAACCCTAACCCTAACCCTAACCCTAACCCTAACCCTAACCCTAACCCTAACCCTAACCCTAACCCTAACCCTAACCCTAACCCTAACCCTAACCCTAACCCTAACCCTAACCCTAACCCTAACCCTAACCCTAACCCTAACCCTAACCCTAACCCTAACCCTAACCCTAACCCTAACCCTAACCCTAACCCTAACCCTAACCCTAACCCTAACCCTAACCCTAACCCTAACCCTAACCCTAACCCTAACCCTAACCCTAACCCTAACCCTAACCCTAACCCTAACCCTAACCCTAACCCTAACCCTAACCCTAACCCTAACCCTAACCCTAACCCTAACCCTAACCCTAACCCTAACCCTAACCCTAACCCTAACCCTAACCCTAACCCTAACCCTAACCCTAACCCTAACCCTAACCCTAACCCTAACCCTAACCCTAACCCTAACCCTAACCCTAACCCTAACCCTAACCCTAACCCTAACCCTAACCCTAACCCTAACCCTAACCCTAACCCTAACCCTAACCCTAACCCTAACCCTAACCCTAACCCTAACCCTAACCCTAACCCTAACCCTAACCCTAACCCTAACCCTAACCCTAACCCTAACCCTAACCCTAACCCTAACCCTAACCCTAACCCTAACCCTAACCCTAACCCTAACCCTAACCCTAACCCTAACCCTAACCCTAACCCTAACCCTAACCCTAACCCTAACCCTAACCCTAACCCTAACCCTAACCCTAACCCTAACCCTAACCCTAACCCTAACCCTAACCCTAACCCTAACCCTAACCCTAACCCTAACCCTAACCCTAACCCTAACCCTAACCCTAACCCTAACCCTAACCCTAACCCTAACCCTAACCCTAACCCTAACCCTAACCCTAACCCTAACCCTAACCCTAACCCTAACCCTAACCCTAACCCTAACCCTAACCCTAACCCTAACCCTAACCCTAACCCTAACCCTAACCCTAACCCTAACCCTAACCCTAACCCTAACCCTAACCCTAACCCTAACCCTAACCCTAACCCTAACCCTAACCCTAACCCTAACCCTAACCCTAACCCTAACCCTAACCCTAACCCTAACCCTAACCCTAACCCTAACCCTAACCCTAACCCTAACCCTAACCCTAACCCTAACCCTAACCCTAACCCTAACCCTAACCCTAACCCTAACCCTAACCCTAACCCTAACCCTAACCCTAACCCTAACCCTAACCCTAACCCTAACCCTAACCCTAACCCTAACCCTAACCCTAACCCTAACCCTAACCCTAACCCTAACCCTAACCCTAACCCTAACCCTAACCCTAACCCTAACCCTAACCCTAACCCTAACCCTAACCCTAACCCTAACCCTAACCCTAACCCTAACCCTAACCCTAACCCTAACCCTAACCCTAACCCTAACCCTAACCCTAACCCTAACCCTAACCCTAACCCTAACCCTAACCCTAACCCTAACCCTAACCCTAACCCTAACCCTAACCCTAACCCTAACCCTAACCCTAACCCTAACCCTAACCCTAACCCTAACCCTAACCCTAACCCTAACCCTAACCCTAACCCTAACCCTAACCCTAACCCTAACCCTAACCCTAACCCTAACCCTAACCCTAACCCTAACCCTAACCCTAACCCTAACCCTAACCCTAACCCTAACCCTAACCCTAACCCTAACCCTAACCCTAACCCTAACCCTAACCCTAACCCTAACCCTAACCCTAACCCTAACCCTAACCCTAACCCTAACCCTAACCCTAACCCTAACCCTAACCCTAACCCTAACCCTAACCCTAACCCTAACCCTAACCCTAACCCTAACCCTAACCCTAACCCTAACCCTAACCCTAACCCTAACCCTAACCCTAACCCTAACCCTAACCCTAACCCTAACCCTAACCCTAACCCTAACCCTAACCCTAACCCTAACCCTAACCCTAACCCTAACCCTAACCCTAACCCTAACCCTAACCCTAACCCTAACCCTAACCCTAACCCTAACCCTAACCCTAACCCTAACCCTAACCCTAACCCTAACCCTAACCCTAACCCTAACCCTAACCCTAACCCTAACCCTAACCCTAACCCTAACCCTAACCCTAACCCTAACCCTAACCCTAACCCTAACCCTAACCCTAACCCTAACCCTAACCCTAACCCTAACCCTAACCCTAACCCTAACCCTAACCCTAACCCTAACCCTAACCCTAACCCTAACCCTAACCCTAACCCTAACCCTAACCCTAACCCTAACCCTAACCCTAACCCTAACCCTAACCCTAACCCTAACCCTAACCCTAACCCTAACCCTAACCCTAACCCTAACCCTAACCCTAACCCTAACCCTAACCCTAACCCTAACCCTAACCCTAACCCTAACCCTAACCCTAACCCTAACCCTAACCCTAACCCTAACCCTAACCCTAACCCTAACCCTAACCCTAACCCTAACCCTAACCCTAACCCTAACCCTAACCCTAACCCTAACCCTAACCCTAACCCTAACCCTAACCCTAACCCTAACCCTAACCCTAACCCTAACCCTAACCCTAACCCTAACCCTAACCCTAACCCTAACCCTAACCCTAACCCTAACCCTAACCCTAACCCTAACCCTAACCCTAACCCTAACCCTAACCCTAACCCTAACCCTAACCCTAACCCTAACCCTAACCCTAACCCTAACCCTAACCCTAACCCTAACCCTAACCCTAACCCTAACCCTAACCCTAACCCTAACCCTAACCCTAACCCTAACCCTAACCCTAACCCTAACCCTAACCCTAACCCTAACCCTAACCCTAACCCTAACCCTAACCCTAACCCTAACCCTAACCCTAACCCTAACCCTAACCCTAACCCTAACCCTAACCCTAACCCTAACCCTAACCCTAACCCTAACCCTAACCCTAACCCTAACCCTAACCCTAACCCTAACCCTAACCCTAACCCTAACCCTAACCCTAACCCTAACCCTAACCCTAACCCTAACCCTAACCCTAACCCTAACCCTAACCCTAACCCTAACCCTAACCCTAACCCTAACCCTAACCCTAACCCTAACCCTAACCCTAACCCTAACCCTAACCCTAACCCTAACCCTAACCCTAACCCTAACCCTAACCCTAACCCTAACCCTAACCCTAACCCTAACCCTAACCCTAACCCTAACCCTAACCCTAACCCTAACCCTAACCCTAACCCTAACCCTAACCCTAACCCTAACCCTAACCCTAACCCTAACCCTAACCCTAACCCTAACCCTAACCCTAACCCTAACCCTAACCCTAACCCTAACCCTAACCCTAACCCTAACCCTAACCCTAACCCTAACCCTAACCCTAACCCTAACCCTAACCCTAACCCTAACCCTAACCCTAACCCTAACCCTAACCCTAACCCTAACCCTAACCCTAACCCTAACCCTAACCCTAACCCTAACCCTAACCCTAACCCTAACCCTAACCCTAACCCTAACCCTAACCCTAACCCTAACCCTAACCCTAACCCTAACCCTAACCCTAACCCTAACCCTAACCCTAACCCTAACCCTAACCCTAACCCTAACCCTAACCCTAACCCTAACCCTAACCCTAACCCTAACCCTAACCCTAACCCTAACCCTAACCCTAACCCTAACCCTAACCCTAACCCTAACCCTAACCCTAACCCTAACCCTAACCCTAACCCTAACCCTAACCCTAACCCTAACCCTAACCCTAACCCTAACCCTAACCCTAACCCTAACCCTAACCCTAACCCTAACCCTAACCCTAACCCTAACCCTAACCCTAACCCTAACCCTAACCCTAACCCTAACCCTAACCCTAACCCTAACCCTAACCCTAACCCTAACCCTAACCCTAACCCTAACCCTAACCCTAACCCTAACCCTAACCCTAACCCTAACCCTAACCCTAACCCTAACCCTAACCCTAACCCTAACCCTAACCCTAACCCTAACCCTAACCCTAACCCTAACCCTAACCCT
>CM053151.1:7500-10000 GCA_028571685.1 Heterohyrax brucei
TCAACCCTCACCCTCACCCTCTAACCCTCACCCTCACCCTCTAACCCTCACCCTCACCCTCTAACCCTCACCCTCACCCTCTAACCCTCACCCTCACCCTCTAACCCTCACCCTCACCCTCTAACCCTCACCCTCACCCTCTCACCCTCACCCTCACCCTCTCACCCTCACCCTCACCCTCTCACCCTCACCCTCACCCTCTCACCCTCACCCTCACCCTCTCACCCTCACCCTCACCCTCTCACCCTCACCCTCACCCTCTCACCCTCACCCTCACCCTCTCACCCTCACCCTCACCCTCTCACCCTCACCCTCACCCTCTCACCCTCACCCTCACCCTCTCACCCTCACCCTCACCCTCTCACCCTCACCCTCACCCTCTCACCCTCACCCTCACCCTCCACCCTCACCCTCACCCTCTCACCCTCACCCTCACCCTCTCACCCTCACCCTCACCCCTCACCCTCACCCTCACCCTCTCACCCTCACCCTCACCCCTCCCCTCACCCTCACCCTCTCACCCTCACCCTCACCCTCTCACCCTCACCCTCACCCTCTCACCCTCACCCTCTAACCCTCACCCTCACCCTCTAACCCTCACCCTCACCCTCTAACCCTCACCCTCACCCTCTAACCCTCACCCTCACCCCTAACCCTCACCCTCACCCTCTAACCCTCACCCTCACCCTCTAACCCTCACCCTCACCCTCTAACCCTCACCCTCACCCTCTAACCCTCACCCTCACCCTCTAACCCTCACCCTCACCCTCTAACCCTCACCCTCACCCTCTAACCCTCACCCTAACCCTCTAACCCTCACCCTAACCCTCTAACCCTCACCCTAACCCTCTAACCCTCACCCTAACCCTCTAACCCCTAACCCTCTAACCCTCTAACCCTCTAACCCTCTAACCCTCTAACCCTCTAACCCTCTAACCCTCTAACCCTCTAACCCTCTAACCCTCTAACCCTCTAACCCTCTAACCCTCTAACCCTCTAACCCTCTAACCCTCTAACCCCTCTAACCCTCTAACCCTCTAACCCTCTAACCCTCTAACCCTCTAACCCTCTAACCCTCTAACCCTCTAACCCTCTAACCCTCTAACCCTCTAACCCTCTAACCCTCTAACCCTCTACCCTCTAACCCTCTAACCCTCTAACCCTCTAACCCTCTAACCCACCCCTAACCCCTAACCCTCTAACCCTCTAACCCTCTAACCCTCTAACCCTCTAACCCTCTAACCCTCTAACCCCTAACCCTCTAACCCTCTAACCCTCTAACCCTCTAACCCTCTAACCCTCTAACCCTCTAACCCTCTAACCCTCTAACCCTCTAACCCTCTAACCCTCTAACCCTCTAACCCTCTAACCCTCTAACCCTCTAACCCTCTAACCCTCTAACCCCTAACCCTAACCCTCAACCCTCTAACCCTCTAACCCTCTAACCCTCTAACCCTCTAACCCTCTAACCCTCTAACCTCTAACCCTCTAACCCTCTAACCCTCTAACCCTCTAACCCTCTAACCCTCTAACCCTCTAACCCTCTAACCCTCTAACCCTCAACCCTCTAACCCTCTAACCCTCTAACCCTCTAACCCTCTAACCCTCTAACCCTCTAACCCCTCTAACCCTCTAACCCTCTAACCCTCTAACCCTCTAACCCTCTAACCCTCTAACCCTCTAACCCTCTAACCCTCTAACCCTCTAACCCTCTAACCCTCTAACCCTCTAACCCTCTAACCCTCTAACCCTCTAACCCTCTAACCCTCTAACCCTCTAACCCTCTAACCCTCTAACCCTCTAACCCTCTAACCCTCTAACCCTCTAACCCTCTAACCCTCTAACCCTCTAACCCTCTAACCCTCTAACCCTCTAACCCTCTAACCCTCTAACCCTCTAACCCTCTAACCCTCTAACCCTCTAACCCTCTAACCCTCTAACCCTCTAACCCCTCTAACCCTCTAACCCTCTAACCCTCTAACCCTCTAACCCTCTAACCCCTAACCCTCTAACCCTCTAACCCTCTAACCCTCTAACCCTCTAACCCTCTAACCCTCTAACCCTCTAACCCTCTAACCCTCTAACCCTCTAACCCTCTAACCCTCTAACCCTCTAACCTCTAACCCTCTAACCCTCTAACCCTCTAACCCTCTAACCCTCTAACCCTCTAACCCTCTAACCCTCTAACCCTCTAACCCTCTAACCCTCTAACCCTCTAACCCTCTAACCCTCTAACCCTCTAACCCTCTAACCCTCTAACCCTCTAACCCTCTAACCCTCTAACCCTCTAACCCTCTAACCCTCTAACCCTCTAACCCTCTAACCCTCTAACCCTCTAACCCTCTAACCCTCTAACCCTCTAACCCTCTAACCCTCTAACCCTCTAACCCTCTAACCCTCTAAACCCTCTAACCCTCTAACCCTCTAACCCACAACCCCTAACCCTCTAACCCTCCAACCCTCTAACCCTCTAACCCTCTAACCCTCTAACCCTCTAACC